>ONZH01011181.1:0-18861 GCA_900303285.1 Rhinella marina
TCTGGACAATCTTTCGGCAAATGAGTGTTATCTCCACATATTCCACATTCCACTCTGTGACAATTTTCTTTATCATGCCCATATTTGCGACATTGACGACAATAAACCGGCATACCCTTGAAAAAAAAATATCACCATTAATATTCCCAATTTTAAATCTGGCCGGCGGTAGCCTTGGACAGTTCAACTCATCCATCCTCCATTTTACCAGAAACTTCCATTTACTAGTCCAAAAACCGAACTCATTATACACTTTCCCTTTTGGCACGATATATTCACAATAATTTTTCAAAAAAGTCCATATATCTTCTCCATCCACCAAAGGCGAGTACATCTTGACAATGACCAATCTCTCATGGCAAGGGAAATGAGTAATTACTCTAATTCCCTCCCATCTTCCATCTCTTGACTGTTGAACTTTATCCACATAGAAATCACAAAGTTCTTGATTAAGGTATACCACATCATAAATACCTCTTTTAGGATAGTCCATCACGGCTAAAACGTCCTGTTTCCGGGTCTTCAAAAGATCCAGCAAAATTTCCTTCATCATGTACTGGAAACCTTTCTCTCCCCGATAATCCTCCAGGACCAAAAACCGAACAGTATGCTGCACCTTCTCAAAATCCGGAATCACGTCTCCAAACTCCTCCACACGGACTCCTTGAGCGACAGCCATCTTGTCAAAAGAGCCTCCACACTCCAAAGAAATGTGAGGTGATCGCCTCCCGTTGCCTGGGGACTAAGCCGGCAGCCCAATAGCAGCAATGGCTCGGACACTGGCCATAAACCAATGCCCTCACCAAGGGCCGAGCAACCGGGTACCCCAGGCACCTCCCAGCCAAGACCAAGGCAGCACTGTCAGGTACTACACTTGATCTTAGCCAAAAGGCCGAGAAACGATTACAGTGATACCATATTTATATAGTTTTATAGGTTTGGTTTTTACAGTGTTCTCTTATATCAGCTTGTAGCAGAAATACTGCCACCATGTGGTTGGATGACCAAAAACAAAGTCACTTACTGTTTCCTGAAGGATCAGGCAGAGCGCCCATACAGCTCAGTGAGAGAGGCCGGCCACATCCATCTGTATGATCAGTGCAGCCATCTCCAGGGGCCAGAACCAGGAAATGTAGAGAAATCTACAGGGGGGGCCATTCCTATGGATACACCTAAATACAATGGGAATGGTTGGTGATATTAACTTCCTGTTTGTGGCACATTAGTATATGGGAGGGGGGAAACTTTTCAAGATGGGTGGTGATCATGGCAGCCATTTTCAGGTCGGCCATTTTGGATCCAACTTTAGTTTTTTTTTTTTTTTTACGGAAGAGGGTCATGTGACACATCAAACTTATTGAGATGACTACATGATGATGTCTCTCCCTCTTTATGCCCTGAAGCTGGCATGTTCCCTGAGTTTCTCCAGCAGGATGGTGACCACCACATTATGGGTGTCAGGTCCGAGCATTCCTAGATGAACAGTTTCCTGGAAAGTGGATCAGTCGTCCTGGGCCAGTTGAATGGCCCCCAAGGTCTCCCGATCCGACCCCCTTAGACTTTTATCTTTGGGGTCATCTGAAGACAATTGTCTATGCTGTGAAGATACGAGATGTGCAGATACTGGAAGCCTGTGCTAGCATTTCTTCTGCGGTGTTGCTATCAGTGTGTGAAGAGTGGGAGAAGAGGGTTACATTGACAATCCAACACAATGGGCAGCACTGTGAACACATCTTATAAATGGTCAGAAACGTGTAAATAACTCGTGAAAGAATAAAGTTACGTTAAAACCAAGCACACCATTGTTTTTCTTGTGAAATTCTCAATAAGTTTGATGTCACATGACCCTCTTCCCATTGAAAAAAACTTGGAATTCGTTGGATTCAAAATGGCCGCCATGGTCACCACCCATCTTGAAAAGTTTCCGCCCTCCCATATACTAATGTGCCACAAACAGGAAGAGAATATCACCAACCATTCCCATTTTATTTAGGTGTATCCATAGAAATGGCCCCCCCTGTATATGTAGCAGTGCTGTGTGTGCGTCTGGATTGTCTGGGGTTCTCTATACATGGAGATTTCTGTGCAGTGCTCCCCCTACTGCTGGAGCACAGACTGAGGGCACTGTAAAGGGGCAAACGCTGGTGCTCCAGCCGTCCCTGAATCATTGTGTATCCTGCTACAGGAAGAGGTGCACTGGCCATTTTGGAAAAGCACATACCTCTAAGAAAGATTTGTGGTAGCCATCTTGGAAAAGGGTATTCCTCATCATAATGTGGAATATGTGCAGAGGCCATTTTGTAAAGGGCATACCTCTATGAATCAGGTGCAGTAGCCATCTTGGAAAAGGGCATTCCTCTAGTAAGAGGTGCAGCATAAGGGCTTGTACTCCTTTTAGTAAAGTCCCACAGGCAGCCATATTGGCACAGGAGCATTAAACTGCCAGTGGCTTATCATCGATGGCATAGCGGTCATCCTCCTAAAAGAGTTGAGAGCTGGGACTTGAGCACCATGGGGCAGGCTGACCGGTACCCCCTGGGTGTGGTTCCCCAGTGCCCTCTGTTACTCCATCAGGACAGACACGCCTGAGCCATAACAACCTAACCGTTCAGTTTCTCTGAAATAAAAAAATAAATCAAAACCCACCGTTGCAGCTCCTCCAGAGCGTCCTGCCGAGACCTTCCTAGGCACCTTGTAAGCTCCGCCCACTTTTTCCTAAAATTCTGTTTTCAAAGTCAAATTCGGGTTTTAATATACTCTTTTCAATGTTCATTTAACTTAGGGAGACTTTTTGCAATGCATTATGGGTAATTATACAAATGAGGTCAATTTCTATTGGCTGAAATTTTAATTATTCAAAATGGCTGCCACAGAGGTGGGGTTTATCTCAGGAGAAGGCAGATAAGCACCAGGAGCATGAGCTACTCCTCACCTCAGACCCCTCACTGACCTTCCATCGACCTGTTCACCGGCCGGACGAGGGAGGAGAGGTGGAGGACAGATCGGGTGGAGGAGAGATCGGAGGGAGGAGAGGTGGAGGAGAGATCGGAGGGAGGAGGAGATCGGAGGGAGGAGAGATCGGAGGGAGGAGAGGAGATGGAGGAGAGATCGGAGGGAGGAGAGGTGGAGCAGAGATCGGAGGGAGGAGAGGTGGAGCAGAGATGGAGCGGAGGGAGGAGAGGTGGAGGAGAGAGGTCGGAGGAGGAGAGAGGAGAGTCGGAGGGAGGAGAGGTGGAGGAGAGATCGAGAGGAGAGGTGGAGCAGAGATCGGAGGGAGGAGAGGTGGAGGAGAGATCGGAGGGAGGAGAGATCGGAGGAGAGAGGTGGAGCAGAGATCGGAGGGAGGAGAGGTGGAGCAGAGATGGAGGACGGAGGGAGGAGAGGTGGAGGAGAGATCGGAGGGAGTACTTAAAGAGACTCTTCAGGATGAAACTGTCAGGGAGGAGAGGTGGAGGACCGGAGCAGGAAGGAAACATGGCGGATTTCTTCCAGTATACTGGGGGTTGTAGAACCTTCTGGGTGTGTCCTCCACCATATGCGACTCCACTTTCTTCCAGTCCCAGCACCGCCCGTCCTCAGTGTGTGGTATTCACGCTCAGTCCCTTCTGCTGCAGTACCACACACAGACCACGGACAGGAGAGGTGCTGATCATGGAAGAAAACCATCCATGTATTTCCACATTCGGAACAAACCTGGAGATTAAAACAAACACAAAGGACATTCTGCCCTTACAGATCCCCTCCGGCAGTATTAATACTACAGAGGACATTCTGCCCTTACAGATCCCCTCCGGCAGTATTATACTACAGGAGGACATTCTGACCCTTACAGGATTCTGCCCTTACAGATCCCCTCCGGCAGTATTAATACTACAGAGGACATTCTGCCCTTACAGATCCCCTCCGGCAGTATTAATACTACACAGGACATTCTGCCCTTACAGATCCCCTCCGGCAGTATTAATACTACACAGGACATTCTGCCCTTACAGATCCCCTCCGGCAGTATTAATACTACAGAGCCCTTACAGACATTCTGCCCTTACAGATCCCCTCCGGCAGTATTAATACTACACAGGACATTCTGCCCCTACAGATACCCCCATAGTATTAATACTGCACAGGATATTCTGCCCTATAGATACAACTGCAGTATTACTACACAGTACATTCTGCCCTATAGATAACCCCATAGTATTAATACTACACAGTACATTCTGCCCTATAGATACCCCCATAGTATTAATACTGCACAGTACATTCTGCCCATATAGATACCCCATAGTAATACTAATACTACCCCATAGTATTAATACAGTACATTCTGCCCTATAGATACCCCATAGTATTAATACTGCACAGTACATTCTGCCCTATAGATACCCCCATAGTATTAATACTACACAGTACATTCTGCCCTATAGATACCCCCATAGTATTAATACTGCACAGTACATTCTGCCCTATAGATACCCCCATAGTATTAATACTACACAGTACATTCTGCCCTATAGATACCCCCATAGTATTAATACTACACAGTACATTCTGCCCTATAGATACCCCATAGTATTAACTATAGTATTAATACTACACAGTACATTCTGCCCCTATAGATGTACCCTACATTCTGGGTATTAATAACTGTACACATAGACTCATCATACACACGTACAGTGTGAGGTCAGGACTTTATTAGAGGAGCGGGGGGCACATCTCCATGACGACGCGGCCTGTCTGAGGGTGCAGTGCCGGCAGCACACAGGTCTCCACTAGTCCAGCAGCTCCTTCAGGCACCAGCAGCACAGCAGGAAGTACAAGCACTCCTTCAGGCTCTGCAGCATCGAGTAGCCCCAGTTCACACCCAGGACGTTCTTGTACCGCGGCAGCGTCATACTCCGGAGCACCTGTCCTATTGAAAACGGAGGAAAGGGTAGCATAGGGCGGTGCGGCTCTGCGTGGCACAGTGTGGGCACAGTACGGTGCGCTCTCCTGAACGGGATCATCGTCTGGACACTGGCAGAGGGGGGGCAATTTATCAGCTGCACAGCGGGGCCTGGAGAATGCTGGAATCAGGGGGCGGAGCTCTGTCACGGGGGAGGTGACAGCCGCTGACACAGCAGAGCCAAGTGCTGACACCACAGAGCAGCGTTCTCCCCGGGTCAATGACTCTGCACAGACAGGTACAATATGGCGGCACGCTGATACGTTACGTCCTGGACGTCCGCTCCTCCTCCTCCTTCTCCAGCATGTACGCCGGGTGGAAGCTCTCCACGCCTGCTGGGGTGACGTAGCGCAGAGCCGGGTTCTTCGCCGTGTTCTCCGTGCTGCCCAGAGACGTGTAACTGCAAGAAAGAAAGAAGAGGCGCCATTAGGGGTGGAGGCGGTCAGCTTCTGGGGGGCACAGCGGGCAGGAGCGGGGCACAGCGGGCGGAGGTGGTCAGCTCTGGGGGCACAGCGGGCAGGAGCGGGGCACAGCGGGCGGAGTGGTCAGCTTCTGGGGGCACAGCGGGCAGGAGCGGGGCACAGCGGGCGGAGTGGTCAGCTTCTGGGGGGCACAGCGGGCAGGAGCGGGGCACAGCGGAGCGGAGAGCTTCTGGGGGCACAGCGGGGCAGCAGGAGGTCAGCTGGGGGCACGGCAGGCAGCGGAGCACGCAGGTCAGCTTCTGGGGGGCACAGCGGGGGGCACGGCATGGGCAGAGGGGGGCCAGCGGAGCGGATCATCTGCTGGGGCACGGGCAGCAGAAGGAGCGGGTCAGCTCTGTGGGGGCACAGCAGGGCAGGAGCGGTCAGGGCAAGTGGGGAGGGAGGCAGGTCATCTGTGGGGCACGATGGGCACTGGGGCAGGCGGGCAGGAGCGGGGCATGGCAGGCGGTCAGCTTCTGTGGGGGCACGGCGGGCAGGAACGGGGCAGGCAGGGCAGGAGGGCAGCAGAGGAGGGTCATCTTGGGGGGCGGCAGGCAGAGGTCATGTGGGGGCACAGGCTCATTCTGGGGGGCAGGAACAGAGGAGGAGGTCATCTGTGGGGCACAGCGGGCAGGCAGAGGAGGAGGTCATCAGTGGGGGCACAGTGGGCATAAACAGAGGAGCAGGGCCCTGTGGGGGCACGGCGGGCAGAAACAGAGGAGGCGGTCACCTGTGGGGGCACAGGGGCAGAAACAGAGGAGGTGAGCAGCCTCTGTGGGGGCACGGCGGGCAGAAACAGAGGAAGCGGTCATTTGTGGGGCACGGCGGGCAGGAACAGAGGAGGCGGTCATCTGTGGGGGCACGGCGGGCAGGAACAGAGGCGGTATCTGTGGGGGCAACAGTGGAGAAACAGAGGAGGCGGTCATCTCTGGGGGCACGGCGGGCAGGAACAGAGGAGGCGTCATCTGTGGGGGCACGCGGGCAGGAACAGAGGAGGCGGTCATCTGTGGGGGCACGGGGGCAGGAACAGAGGAGGGTCATCTGCGGGGCACGGCGGGCAGGAACAGAGGAAGGGGTCATCTGGGGGCACGGCGGGCAGGACAGAGGAGGCGGTCATCTGTGGGGGCACGGCGGCAGGAAACAGGGAGGCGGTCATCTGTGGGGGCACGGGCAGAAACAGAGGAGGCGGTCATCTGTGCGGGCACGGCGGGCAGGAACAGAGGAGGCGGTCATCTGTGGGGGCACGGCGGGCAGGAACAGAGGAGGGTCATCTGTGGGGGCAGGCGGGCAGGAACGAGGTCTGTGGGGCACGGCGGGCAGGAACAGAGAGCGGTCATCTGTGGGGGCACGGCGGGCAGGAACAGAGGAGTCATCTGTGGGGGCACGGCGGGCAGGAACAGAGGGCAGGGGGCAGGCAGGAGGAGGAGCATCTGTGGGGGCACGGCGGGCAGGAAACAGAGGCGGTCATCGGGGGCACGGCGGGCAGGAACAGAGGAGGTCAGCTCTGTGGGGGCACGGCGGGCAGGAACAGAGGAGGCGGTCAGCACGGGGGCAGAAACAGAGGAGGCGGTCATCTGTGGGCACGGCGGGCAGAACAGAGAGGCGGCATTTGTGGGCACGGGGGCAGGAACAGAGGAGGCGGGATCTGTGGGCACGGCGGAGGAACAAGGTGAGGTTCATTCTGGGGCACAGCGGGCAGGAACAGAGGAGGCGGTCATCTGTGGGGCACGGCGGGCAGAAAGAGAGGAGGCATCTGTGGGCAGGCGGGCAGAACAGAGGAGGCGTCTCTGTGGGGGCAGCAGCGGTCTGGCACGGTGGGCAGGAACAGGGAGCGGTCGTGGGGCACAGGCGGGCAGGAACAGAGGAGGCGGTCATCTGTGGGGGCACGGCGGGCATGGAACAGAGGAGGCGGCATCTGTGGGGGCACAGTGGGCAGAAAACAGGGAGGAAGCAGCCTCTGGGGGCACGGCGGGCAGGAACAGAGGAGGAGGTCAGCCTCTGTGGGGGCACGGGCAGGAAAGAGGAAGGCGGTCATCTGTGGGGCACGGGGGCAGAAACGGGAGGCGGTCATGGCACGGGCAGGAACAGAGGAGGCATCTGGTCATCGTGGGGCACGGCGGGCAGGAACAGAGGAGGCGGTCATCTGGGGGCACGGCGGCAGAAACAGAGGAACGGTCATCTGTGGGGCACGGCGGGCAGGAACAGAGGAGGCGGTCATCTGTGGGGGCACAGTGGGCAGAAACAGAGGAGGTGAGCAGCCTCTGCGGGGGCACGGCGGGCAGGCAGAACAGAGGAGGAGGTCAGCCTCTCAGTGGGGCACGGGGGCAGAAACAGAGGAGGCGGTCATCTGTGGGGGCACGCGGGCAGAAACAGAGGAAGGCGGTCATCTTGTGGGGCACGGCGGGCAGGAACAGAGAGGCGGTCATCTGTGGGGCACGGCACGGCGGGCAGGAACAGAGGAGGAGGTCATCTGTGGGGGCACGGCGGGCAGGAAACAGAGGAGGAAGGCGGTCATCTGTGGGGCACGGCGGGCAGGAACAGAGGAGGAGGTCATCTGTGGGGGCACGCGGGCAGGAACAGAGGAGGGGTCATCTGTGGGGGGCACGGCGGGCAGGAACAGAGGAGGCGGTCATCTGTGGGGCACGCGCAGGCGGGAGGGCAGGAACAGAGGAGGAGGTCATCTGTGGGGGCACGGCGGGCAGGAACAGAGGAGGCGGTCATCTGTGGGGGCACGGCGGGCAGGAACAGAGGAGGCGGTCATCTGTGGGGCACGCAGGAACAGAGGAGGCGTCAGGCACGGGGGCACGGGGCAGGAACAGAGGAGGCGTCATCTGTGGGGGCACGGCGGGCAGGAACAGAGGAGAGGTCATCTGTGGGGGCACGGCGGGCAGGAAACAGAGGAGGCGGTCGCCTCTGCATCATCTGTGGGGGCACGGCGGGCAGGAACAGAGGAGGCGGTCAGCCTCTGCGGGGCACGGCGGGCAGGCACTGCTCACCCCTTATCGTACAGGATGCAGTATGGGATGTAGAGCGTCCGCAGGAAGTCCCAGATGTCGCGGTACGACCAGTCCTGGAGGAGACACGCACACGTCAGACACACGTTACAGACCCCGCTCTGTACCCGGCCGTCAGCAGCGCACGCACCAGCAGGGGGTTCACCCTCATGTACCGGGGCCAGTCAGGATCCGTCAGGCACATGGCAGTCAGCGAGCGGGAGTAGGGATCGGTGCGGCGGGTCCCCATCAGTATGGCCTCCAACTGCGGCTGCTCCACCTGCAGGTCCATGAGCGCCTGCTTAACGTCACCCTGGATGGTGAAGATCTGCAGACCGTACCTGAGGGCGAAGAGTCACAGGTCACCTCCAGAGCTGCACTCATTAACCCTCTTACATCTTATACTCCAGTCACCTCCAGAGCTGCACTCACTAACCCTCTTACATCTTATACTCCAGTCACCTCCAGAGCTGCACTCATTAACCCTCTTACATCTTATACTCCAGTCACCTCCAGAGCTGCACTCACTAACCCTCTTACATCTCTATTACTCCAGTCACCTCCAGAGCTGCACTCATTAACCCTCTTACATCTTATACTCCAGTCACCTCCAGAGCTGCACTCATTAACCTCTCTTACATCTTATACTCCGTCACCTCCAGAGCTGCACTCACTAACCCTCTTACATCTTATACTCCAGTCACCTCCAGAGCTGCAGTCACTAACCCTCTTACTCTTATACTCCAGTCACCTCCAGAGCTGCACTCACTAACCTCTTACATCTTATACTCCAGTCACCTCCAGAGCTGCACTCACTAACCCTCTTACATCTTATACTCCAGTCACCTCCAGAGCTGCACTCACTAACCCTCTTACATCTTATACTCCAGTCACCTCCAGAGCTGCACTCACTAACCCTCTTACATCTTATACTCCAGTCACCTCCAGAGCTGCACTCACTAACCCTCTTACATCTTATACTCCAGTCACCTCCAGAGCTGCACTCACTTATAACCCTCTTACATCTTACTCCTCCAGTCACCTCCAGAGCTGCACTCATTAACCCTCTTACATCTTATACTCCAGTCACCTCCAGAAGCTGCAGTCACTAACCCTCTGCCATCTTATACTCCAGTCACCTCCAGAGCTGCACTCACTAACCCTTACATCTTATACTCCGTCACCTCCAGAGCTGCACTCATTAACCCTCTTACATCTTATCTCCGTCACCACCTCCAAGCATGCACTCATTAACCCTCTTACATCTTTATACTCCGGTCACCTCCAGAGCTGCACTCATTAACCCTCTGACATCTTATCTTACTCCAGTCACCTCCAGAGCTGCACTCACTAACCCGCTGACATCTTATACTCCAGTCACCTCCAGAGCTGCAGTCACTAACCCTCTTACATCTTATACTCCGGTCACCCACAGAGCTGCACTCATTAACCCTCTTACATCTTATACTCCGAGTCACCTAACCACAGAGCTGCACTCATTAACCCTCTTACATCTTTATACTCCGGTCACCTCCAGAGCTGCACTCATTAACCCTCTTACATCTTATACTCCGGTCACCCACAGAGCTGCACTCATTAACCCTCTTACATCTTATACTCCAGTCACCTACAGAGCTGCACTCACTAACTTGCTGACATCTTATAATCCAGTCACCTCCAGAGCTGCAGTCACTAACCCGCTGACATCTTATAATCCGGTCACCTCCAGAGAGCTGCAGTCACTAACCCTCTTACATCTTATACTCCAGTCACCTTACAGAGCTGCACTCACTAACTTGCTGACATACCCATCACCTCCAGAGCTGCAGTCACTAACCGTGACATCTATACTCCAGTCACCTACAGAGCTGCACTCACTAACCCGCTGACATCTGATACTCCAGTCACCTCCAGAGCTGCAGTCACTAACCCGCTGACGTCTTATACTCTGGTCACCTCCAGAGCTGCAGTCAATAACCCTCTTACATCTTATACTTCGGTAAACTCCAGAGCTGCACTCACTAACCCTCTTACATCTTATACTCCAGTCACATCCAGAGCTGCACTCACTAACCCTCTTACATCTTATACTCCAGTCACCTCCAGAGCTGCACTCACTAACTTGCTGACATCTTATACTCCGGTCACCTCCAGAGCTTGCAGTCACTAACCCACTGACATCTTATACCCCGGTCACAACGGCTGACCTCCAGCTAGGTACCCCACCCCCGCTGACCTCCAGATTGGTCCCCCATCCCCACTGACCATTTGGTGGTGTCCTGCATGAACTGCTCCATCTCTGGGAAGGGCGAGACGATGCGGATGTAGAGGGCCTGCAGCTTCTGCTCCTGCTCCGGATAGCGCCTGGTGGTGGAGATGAAGCAGAGCTGGGTGAGTTGCTAGGGACTTCCTCCCCCTCCCCCTCTCACTCACCTCTGCACAGCGGCGTGATACAAATGCAGCAGAGCGGTGCAGTCCTTCCCGCCATTGAATGCCACGCACACCTTCTCCAGGCTGTACTGGTCCAGAGCGCCCTCTATGGTCTGCAGTGCCAACCGAACCTTCTCTCCGAGGGGGGAACCTGTTCGGATAGAGGGAATTAACCAGAGGAGGACCACCCAGGGGCATCTCCAGAGGAGGACCACCCAGGGGCATCTCCAGAGGAGGACCACCCAGGGGCATCTCCAGAGGAGGGGCACCAGAGGAGACCCAGGGGCCATCTCCAGAGGAGGACCACCCAGGGGCACCCAGGGCATCTCCAGAGGAGGACCACCCAGGGGCATCTCCAGAGGAGGACCACCAGGGGCATCATCTCCAGAGGAGGATCACCCCCAGCAACTCCAGAAGAGGACCACCCACATCAGATCTCCAGAGGAGGATTACCCCTAACATCTCTGGAAAAGGAGACCACCCACAGCATGTCCACAGGAGAAGCAACCACGTCATCTCCAGAGGAGGAATCCCCCCAACATCTCCAGAGAGGAACACCCACAGCATCTCCAGAGGAGGACCACCCAGCACACCCAGAGCATCTCCAGAGGAGGACCACCAGGGCATCCCAGAGGAGGACACCAGGGATCTCCCAGAGGAGGACCCACCCAGGGCATCTCCAGAGGAGGATCACCCACCATCAGAGGCATCTCCAGAAGAGGACACCCACAGCATCTCCAGAGGAGGATTACCCCTAAGCATCTCTGGAAAAGGAGGACCACCCACAGCATGTCACAGGAGAAGCAACCACGTCATCTCCAGAGGAGGACCACCAACATCATTTCCAGAGGAGGACCACCAACATCATCTCCAGAGGAGGATCACCCAAATCATGTCAAGGGGAGGACCACCCACAGCAACTCCAGAGGAAGACCAACCACAGCATGTCCACAGAAGAAGCAACCACGTCATCTCCAGAGGAGGACCACCCAGAGCATCTCCAGAGGAGGCCACCCAGGCATCTCCAGAGGCCCACCCAGCATCTCCAGAGGAGGACCCCACCAGGCATCTCCAGAGGGAGGCCCACCCAGGGCATCTCCAGAGGAGGACCACCCACCCGGGCATCTCCAGAGGAGGACCACCATCTCCAGAGGAGGCCACCCGGGCATCTCCAGAGGAGGGGCCACCCGGGGCATCTCCAGAGGAGGCCCACCCGGGCATCTCCAGAGGAGGACCACCCGGGGCATCTCCAGAGGAGCCCACCCGGGCATCTCCAAGAGGACCACCCGGGCATCTCCAGAGGGAGGCCCACCCCGGGGCATCTCCAGAGGAGGGCCAACCCCAGAGCCACCACAGCATCTCCAGAGGAGGGCCACCACCAGGGCATCTCCAGAGGAGGACCACCCGATCTCCAGAGGAGGACCACCCGGGGCATCTCCAGAGGAGGACCACCGGCATCTCCAGAGGAGGACCACCCAGGGCATCTCCAGAGGAGGACCACCCAGGGGCATCTCCAGAGGAGGACCACCCGGGGCATCTCCAGAGGAGGACCACCCAGCATCTTCCACAGAGGAAGCCACCCAGGGCATCTCCAGAGGAGGACCACCCACAACAGATCTCCAGAGGAGGAACAACCACATCATCTCCAGAGGAGGATCCCACCCCCAGCAACTCAGGAGGAGGACCACCCACAGCATCTCCAGAGGAGGACCACCCACAGCATTTCCAGAGGAGGACCACCCACAGCATCTCCAGAGGAGGACCACCCGCAGCATCTCAAGAGGAGGATCACCCACCGCATCTCCAGAGGAGGACCACCAATATCATCTCCAGAGGAGGACCACCAAGGGCATCTCCAGAGGAGGATTACCCCTAACATCTCTGGAAGAGGACCACCCCACCGCATTCTCCAGAGGAGGACCACCAACATCATCTCCAGAGGAGGACCACCAAGGGCATCTCCAGAGGAGGATTACCCCTAACATCTCTGGAAGAGGACCACTCACAGCATCTCCAGAGGAAGACCACCCAGGGCATCTCCAGAAGAGGATCACCCACGGCATCTCCAGAGGAGGACCACCCAGGGCATCTCCAGAGGAGGATCCCCCCTAACATCTCCGGAAGAGGACCACCCACAGCATCTCCAGAGGAGGACCACGCACATCATCATCACCACGTCATCCCTAGAGGAGGATCCCCCCCAACATCTCCGGAAGAGGACCACCCACAGCATCTCCACAGAAGAAGCAACTACATCATCTGCAGAGGAGGATCACCCAAATCATGTCAAGGGGAGGACCACCCAGAGCAACTCCAGAGGAAGACCAACCACAGCATGTCCACAGGAGAAGCAACCACGTCATCTCCAGGGGAAGAACCACCCACGGCATCTCCAGAGGAGGATCACCCAAATCATGTCAAGGGGAGGACCAGCCCACAGCCAACTCCAGAGGAAGACCAACCACATCATGTCCACAGAAGAAGCAACCACGTCATCTCCAGAGGAGGACCACCCAGGGCATCTCCAGGGGAAGAACCACCCACGGCATCTCCAGAGGAGGATCACCCAAATCATGTCAAGGGAGGACCACCCACAGCAACTCCAGAGGAAGACCCAACCACATCATGTCCACAGAAGAAGCAACCACGTCATCTCCAGAGGAGGACCACCCAGGGCATCTCCAGAGGAGGACCACCCAGGGCATCTCCAGAGGAGGACCACCCAGGGCATCTCCAGAGGAGGACCACCCAGGGCATCTCCAGAGGAGGACCACCCAGGGCATCTCCAGAGGAGGACCACCCAGGGCATCTCCAGAGGAAGACCACCCCTGGCATCTCCAGAGGAAGACCACCCCTGGCATCTCCAGAAGAGGACCACCCACAGCATCTCCAGAGAGGATTACCCCTAACATCTCTGGAAAAGGAGGACAACCCACAGCATGTCCACAGTGAAGCAACCACGTCATCTCCAGAGGAGACCCAATCCCAGGGACCACCACATCATCTCCAGGAGGACCACCAGGGCATCTCCAGAGGAGGACCAGGGCATCTCCAGAGGACACCGGCATCTCCAGAGGAGGACCACCCAGGGGCATCTCCAGAGGAGGACCACCCAGGGGCATCTCCAGAGGAGACCACCCAGGGGCATCTCCAGAGGAGGACCACCCAGGGGCATCTCCAGAGGAGGACCACCCAGGGGCATCTCCAGAGGAGGACCACCCAGGGGCATCTCCAAGGAGGACCACCCAGGCATCTCCAGAGGAGGACCACCCACGGGGCATCTCCAGAGTAGGACCCACCCACGGCATCTCCAGAGTAGGACCACCCAGCATCTCAGAGGGGACCACCCAGGGGCATCTCCAGAGGAGGACCACCCAGGGCATCTCCAGAGGGAACCACCCAGGCATCTCCAGAGAGGACCACCCAGGGCATCTCCAGAGAGACCACCCACGCATCTCCAGAGGAGGACACCCACAGATCTCCAGAGGAGGACCACCCACAGCATCTCCCCAGGAGGTGCTGGCCCTGTAATATATCACGATGGGGGGAATTATACAATAAATGTGTTACCTGACTGCGCCAGCTGGTACACCTCCGCCGCGGCCCTAGACACGGGGTCCCTGACGAAAGGCACGACCACCCCTGGGGGAAGGCGCTGGATGAGGAAGCTGTAGGCCTCCTCCAGCCGGGGCTCTGAGTCTGAGTCCAGGGTCAGCTGCACTCGGTAGTAGTTATTGCCCCAGTCGGGGTAGGAACCAAGGCTGACGTGTCTCCGGTAGCGGGCATTGGCTTCCTCTAAGACGGGTGTAATGGACATCTCGTCGGCATTGACGTAGATCTGGCGGCAGTGGAAGTGGGTCTTGTTGTTGCGGAAGAGGTGGTCCAGGCCCTCCAGGGCACGCTCCATCAAGGACGGGATGCCGGGGAACACGTAGACGTTGCGCACGCTGATGAGCGGATACTTGAAGCAGATGCCGGTACGCTTGTCTGTCCCGTAGTGCAGCGTGGACGAGAGCGGGATGCGCGCCAGCTTCATCTCCGGGCACCAGGCCTCCGACTTCCCAAAGGACTTCTGCACCAGGGACACCAGCTCCGGGTGAGGGAAGATGTTCTCACCAAAGGCCTGCGCCACCGCCTCGAAGGTGACATCATCGTGAGTGGGGCCGATCCCCCCGGAGGTCAGGACGTAGGTGAAGCGGGAGGAGAAGGACGCTATCTCCCCAGCAATGATGTCCACGTCGTCCGGGATGACAGAGATCCGCTCCACCTTCACCCCGATGGAGCGCAGCTTCTTACACATGAAGAATGAGTTGGTGTCCTGGGTGTGGCCCTAAAGAGAGGGGCCAAAAAGAAGATAATGACAGCGCACCCCCAATCTGTGGAATTGAATGCTACAACTACAGTGTAGACTGACACACAGCGAGAGTATCAGGGTCACCTCGCTCACGTCCCACAGTTCCCAGCACTGAAGCTCAAACCAGAAGGGAGCCGGCTCATGCTGCCTCATGAATAGAATGCCTGCAGTGTATACTGACACACAAAGCCTCACCTTCAGGATCTCATCCCCGATGATGATGATGCCAGCGGTGACCGTCTGGCTGTCCGGCTCCCTGCACTCTGCGGCGGATGACGGGCTGCAACAGGTACCGGAGGACATGACCAGATGAGTCTGCAGCCTCCCCAGCCGGCAGACCTCTCTGCTGAGCCGCCGCCCGCCTCTCACCCACATAAGCCGCCCGCTTCACCCACCACAATGGGCCCCTGCGACGAGAAGCAGAGAGAACAGAGGGTGAACAAAGGCCGGAGAGGTCTGTGTAACCCCTTCATCTCCAGGCACAACACTACATCACAGAGAGTGCACAGTAAGGCGGTATACAGGGACGTACAGGTGTATAATGTACAGGGGGTAATACAGGTGTATAATGTACAGAGGGGGTAATACAGGCGTATAATGTACAGAGGGTAATACAGGTGTATAATGTTACAGGGGGTAATACAGGTGTATAATGTACAGAGGGGGTAATACAAGTGTATAATGTACAGGGGGTAATACAGGCGTATAATGTACAGGAGGTAATACAGGCGTATAATGTACAGGGGGTAATACAGGTGTATAATGTTACAGAGGGGGTAATACAGGTGTATAATGTACAGGGGTAATACAGGTGTATAATGTACAGGGGGTAATACAGGTGTATAATGTACAGAGGGGGTAATACAGGTGTATAATGTACAGAGGGGGTAATACAGACGTATAATGTACAGGGGGTAATACAGGTGTATAATGTACAGGGGGTAATACAGGTGTATAATGTACAGGGGTAATACAGGTGTATAATGTACAGGGGGTAATACAGGCGTATAATGTACAGGGGGTAATACAGGTGTATAATGTACAGGGGGTAATACAGGTGTATAATGTACAGGGGGTAATACAGGTGTATAATGTACAGAGGGGGTAATACAGGTGTATAATGTACAGGGACGTACAGGTGTATAATGTACAGAGGGGGTAATACAGGTGTATAATGTACAGGGGTAATACAGGCGTATAATATACAGGGGTAATACAGGCGTATAATGTACAGGGGGTAATACAGGCGTAATGTACAGGGTGTACAGGGGGTAATACAGGCGTATAATGTACAGAGGGGGTAATACAGGCGTATAATGTACAGGGGGTAATACAGGCGTATAATGTACAGGGACGTACAGGTGTATAATGTACAGAGGGGGTAATACAGGTGTATAATGTACAGGGGGTAATACAGGCGTATAATGTACAGGGGGTAATACAGGTGTATAATGTACAGGGACGTACAGGTGTATAATGTACAGAGGGGGTAATACAGGTGTATAATGTACAGGGGGTAATACAGGCGTATAATGTACAGGGGGTAATACAGGCGTATAATGTACAGGGGGTAATACAGGCGTATAATGTACAGGGGGTAATACAGGTGTATAATGTACAGGGGTAATACAGGCGTATAATGTACAGGGGGTAATACAGGTGTATAATGTACAGGGGGTAATACAGGCGTATAATGTACAGAGGGGGTAATACAGGCGTATAATGTACAGGGGGTAATACAGGCGTATAATGTACAGGGGGTAATACAGGCGTATAATGTACAGAGGGGTAATACAGACGTATAATGTACAGGGTAATACAGACGTATAATGTACAGGGGGTAATACAGGTGTATAATGTACAGGGGGTAATACAGGCGTATAATGTACAGGGGAGGTAAAGTAACAGGTGTATAATGTAACAGGGGGTAATACAGGCGTATAATGTACAGGGGGTAATACAGGCGTATAATGTACAGGGGGTAATACAGGCGTAAAATGTACAGGGGGGTAATACAGACGTATAATGTACAGGGGGGTAATACAGTGTATAATGTACAGGGGGTAATACAGGCGTATAATGTACAGGGGGTAATACAGGGTATAATGTACAGGGGGTAATACAGGCGTATAATGTACAGGGGGTAATACAGGCGTATAATGTACAGGGGGTAATACAGGCCGTATAATGTACAGGGGTAATACAGGCGTATAATGTACAGGAGGTAATACAGGCTATAATGTACAGGGGGTAATACAGGCGTATAATGTACAGGGGGTAATACAGGCGTATAATGTACAGGAGGGTACAGAGGGGGTAATACAGGCGTATAATGTACAGGGGGTAATACAGGCGTATAATGTACAGAGGGGGTAATACAGGCGTATAATGTACAGGGGGTATACAGGCGTATAATGTACAGGGGGTAATACAGGCGTATAATGTACAGGGGGGTAATACAGGTGTATAATGTACAGAGGGGGTAATACAGGCGTATAATGTAGATGGGGTAATACAGGCGTATAATGTACAGAGGGGGTAATACAGGTGTATAATGTACAGAGGGGGTAATACAGGCGTATAATGTACAGGGGGTAATACAGGCGTATAATGTACAGAGGGGGTAATACAGGCGTATAATGTACAGGGGGTAATACAGGCGTATAATGTACAGGGGGTAATACAGGCGTATAATGTACAGGGGGGGTAATACAGGTGTATAATGTACAGAGGGGGTAATACAGGTGTATAATGTACAGAGGGGGTAATACAGGCGTATAATGTAGATGGGGTAATACAGGCGTATAATGTACAGAGGGGGTAATACAGGTGTATAATGTACAGAGGGGGTAATACAGGCGTATAATGTACAGGGGTAATACAGGCGTATAATGTACAGGGGGTAATACAGGCGTATAATGTACAGGGGGGGTAATACAGGTGTATAATGTACAGAGGGGGTAATACAGGTGTATAATGTACAGAGGGGGTAATACAGGCGTATAATGTAGATGGGGTAATACAGGCGTATAATGTACAGAGGGGGTAATACAGGTGTATAATGTACAGAGGGGGTAATACAGGCGTATAATGTACAGGGGGTAATACAGGCGTATAATGTACAGGGGGTAATACAGGCGTATAATGTACAGGGGGTAAGACAGGCGTATAATGTACAGGGGGTAATACAGGCGTATAATGTACATGGGGTAATACAGGCGTATAATGTACAGGGGGTAATACAGGCGTATAATGTACAGGGATAATACAGGCGTATAATGTACATGGGGTATACAGGCGTATAATGTACAGAGGGGGTAATACAGGCGTATAATGTACAGGGGGTAATACAGGCATATAATGTACAGGGGGTAATACAAGTGTATAATGTACAGGGGGTAATACAGGCGTATAATGTACAGGGGGTAATACAGGCGTATAATGTACAGGGGGTAAGACAGGCGTATAATGTACAGGGGGTAATACAGGCGTATAATGTACAGGAGGTAATACAGGCGTATAATGTACAGAGGGGGTAATACAGGTGTATAATGTACAGGGGGTAATACCGGCGTATAATGTACAGGGGGTAATACAGGCGTATAATGTACAGGGGGTAATACAGGTGTATAATGTACAGGGTGTAATATACATCGTGTAATATATCCTGTACAGGGT